>JBAMBI010000895.1:0-46549 GCA_037043535.1 Drosophila putrida
ACCCTGAGGTAGCACAGAACGCCACTCAAATTTTATATTAATTATATTTGTGTTTCGTATTTGTGCTGTCTGTTTTGTATTTGAAAGTCTAAGCAACAATGAGCACGTTATTTTCCAAATAACTAATTAAAAACATTAAAAAAAAACAATTCTAAATGTATAACAAATATTAAAAAATAAATAAAATTAAAGAATTTAAGCATGCTTTTACTGGGACTCGAACCCAGGTCTCCCGTTTGACTACCTGGCGGCACCTCTATCACTTGATAATTTGAAAGAGAGAAAGAGACAGGGCGAAAACTCACAACATCAACAACAACAACACATTAAATCAAAGAATTCAATAATTGCGGATATCTTCCGTGTTTATTTTCCGATCTTGATCAAATTATCACAATGCATCCATATTTATTCAAGTATTGTTCGTGCCGAAGCTCAAATCTCTAGCTTGTTAATTGCCAGTGGTATCCTTTTTTTTTTACTTTGTGGGCGAAAAGGGCGTGGCATCCAAAATTTAAAATAAACTTGATCTGCGTGCAAGTATAAGAAGTCTTCATACCAAATTTGGTGCTTCTAGGCCTTACCATCTCTGAGATCCTTTCGTTCATACGGACGGACAGCCAGACAGATGGACAGACGGACATGGCTATATCGACTCGGCTGTTGATGCTGATCAAGAATATATACACTTTATGGGGTCTGCCACGCCTCCTTCTGCCTGTTACATATTCATTCAAGTATTGTTCGTGCCGAAGCAACGAATTAAAGAGTCACAAAGAAGCGTGGGAAAATTGACAAATCTCGTATAGTGGCGCGTGCCACAGGCTTCTCAGAAAGTGAACGCGAATATCATTTAAGAGCGAATAAAAGGAGGAGAACAAGTGCTAAATGAGAGCAATAGAGCAATGCATGTGTGTTTCAGTGCTGCCTTGTTTGCTATTTTGTAGTTAGATCTAGCTACTTTGAAATTGCAATAGCTATAACATCTAATAAATTGCTATTAGCTAGAATTCTAGCTATGGTCAAACCTATGGGTGTTTAGCCAAATGCACAGCACTGTGCTTTGCTTTATATGTGAAATAGATACCAATACATGTAAGATTGTGCGTATGTATGTAAATATGTGCGTGACATTGTTGTTGGCTGGTTTGACTATTGGTTAACCAACAAAAACAAGCGCATTTTATTGCTGTGATCATATTGGCGTGATAAATATCCTTATATCTTCCATGTTTATTATTCAATCTTAATCAAACTTTCACGATGCATCCATATGTATCCAAGTATTGTTAGTGCCGAAGCTCAAAGCTCTAGCTTGCTTATTACCAGAGTGGGCGAAGGGCTTGTCACCTGATCAAGATTATATATACTTTATGGGGTCTGCCACGCTTCCTTCTGCCTGTTACATACTTTTATTTTTTGAACAAACTTAATATACCCCCCTGGGTATAAAAACGATATAACTTAAGCCATGTTACAGCTACACAATTAAAAGAAACCAAAGCTACGCTGAAAATTTCATTAAGATCGGATAGTAAACATGGAAGATATAAAGGTATTTATCACGCCAATATGATCACAAAAACAAAATGCGCTTGTTTGTCAATAGATAAAACAGACAACAACAAAATACGTCACGCCTTACACTCGCATATTAACATGTATTGGTATTTAATTCACATATGAATGAATGCACAAACACACATGCATTGTTGCATTTCTCTTTTTCCCACGTGCCAATATCAAGGCATAGTCAGCAATTATAATTAGGAGATATAATCTTCATATATCATATAGATTTATTCTGGTTGTGCGTGTGAGTATAACTAAAATAATAATATAATAGCGAATTCGGGCAGCGCAATATACTTCCACAGGGTATTTTACTGTCGGGCCCTCCCGACTGAATGATATATTTGATTTATTGTTGACTGAATGGTATCATTATACTCCATAACTATGCGATAGATAATTTCAGAATCGTTCATTATATTGTATTCTTCTTGAATACAACGGAAAATTTCGATTAGAGTGGAATGGGTTCTTCCAACCTGGCCATTTGTAAGACTGTGCCCGGGATCTGCATAGTAAATAGTTATACCTGAACGCGACATTGTGGACTTAAATTGGAAAAACTAAGTTCAATATCCATCATTATTGATTTAACAAAAGGAAAGGTATGGGTTAATATTATATTTATTTTGCCATGCCGGATTTATTTGTGATTTCTTTTATCATTAAGTATTTAGAGTATCATTTAAGAAGTTAAAAAAGTTAGTTTTTCAATAAAAAATGTCAATGTGGCGTTGGTCTCCTTCTTTTTTGTTTTGGATGCCTATTATATTGCTTTTATTGCAAACTTCGCAATTTCGCATATGTTGCTTAAGATTCTTATATATTTTTGGCCAATAGTAGTATTTGAGATCTTGTTTAATTTTTTCGTCAAAACCTCTATGAGCACGCGCGTGTGTTTCCTCAACAATGATTTCTTCGTAACAACAGTGAATTCCATTAGTAAGATTTGGATGAAGGAATTCTTTTAGTATGCGTATTAAATTTTCAACTGTGTCATATTCAAAAATGCATTAAGCTACGGTGGAGCAAGCTCGACAGTAGGAGACCCAGTACTTTTTGAGTGTAATGCGATTACTAAAGATTATTTCAGTTTCAAAAAATTTCCATAAAGGGCGCCACTTCAGAGATTGATTTTGCCCGTAACATTGTTAGTTGAATAACTTCCGCGTTTATCACCCGATTTGGACGAAATTTGCTGGATAGGTTGGAACTATAGTCTGTATTATACATACCAAAAATCAAGGCGCTAGCATTAAAGGTGCTCTTGTAATTCGACTTGAAAATTTTGTATTTTGATTTACGGGGGCGGAGGGGGGCGTGGCAAAAATATAAAACAAACTCGTTCAATGCAAGATATAGATGTACATACATGCCAAATTTGGTGTCTCTAGCTCTTATAGTCTCTGAGATCTAGTTACTCAAAAAAGGGACAGACGGACAGACGGACAGACGGACATGGCTATATCGACTCGGCTGTTGATGCTGATCAAGAATATATATACTTTATGGGGTCGGCCACGCCTCCTTCTGCCTGTTACGCACATTTGCTCAAACGTAATAGACCCATTTGTACTTTTTAAAGTACTGGGTCTAAAATTATAACTCGTTTTGTTAAATACTTCATACTTTTCATGAATAGTGAATCTATTTTTTGAAATAAGAAGCTGTTGTTTAAATTGGTTTAATGATTTGTTGGCTTCTTCAATTAAATTTGTATGAATGAATAGTTTTATTATCGGTTGAAGAATCTACGTCGGGCAATTCCTCAAAAATGTGATTAATTGCTATTCTCAACAAGGCATCGGCAACAACATTAATTGAACCTGGTTTATAAATAATTTTGGGCGAAAATTCTTCAATGAAAGCATGCCACCTTTTCATTTTTAGACCCTGTACTTTAAAAAAGTACAAATGGGTCTATTACGTTTGCGCAAAAAAAATGTGCGTAACAGGCAGAAGGAGGCGTGGCAGACCCCATAAAGTATATATATTCTTGATCAGTATCAACAGCCGAGTCGATATAGCCATGTCTGTCTGACCGTCTGTCTGTCCCTTTTTTGAGTTCCTAGATGTAAGAGACTATAAGAGCTAGAGACACCAAATTTGGCATGTAGGTGCATCTATATCTTGCATTGAACGAGTTTGTTTTAGATTTTTGCCGCGCCCCCATCCACCCCCTTAAAATAAAATACAAAATTTCCAAGTCGAATCACAATAGCACCTTTGCTAGCTTCTTGATTTTTAGTATGTATAATACAGACTATGGTCCAAACCTATTCTGCAAATTTCATCCATATCGGATGATAAACGCGGAAGTTATTTAACTAACAATGTTACGGACAAAATCACCTGATATCTCCGTAGTGGCGCCATCTATGGGAATTTTTTGAAACTCAAACAATCTGTACTGATCGCTTTGCACTCAAAAAGTACAGGGTCTCCTACTGTCGAGCTTGCTTCACCGTAGTTTAATGCATTTTTTGAATAATCTGGTTGTGTCAATTCGATTTTTTCAATTTAATGTGTTTTTAAATCTTCGAAGGCTGCAATAGCATTTTCGTCTAATATTATTTAAGTTTTTTTAGACATGTGTTTTGAAACCCTACCGTTGTGTCCCTGTAAGCATATAGTAAGTGGCTTAGCTATATCCGCATAGTTGTTAACAAACTTCCTGTAATAACCGGTCAGACCGAGAAAACCTCTCAGTTCCCTTAAATTTGTTGGGGGAGGATATTTCAATATTGTATCAATTTTTTGAGGGTCAGTTTTTATAAATTTGTGCAATACCATATAACCTAAACGATAAAGACGAATTCTACGCCACTCTCATCGCTACCCTGGACAATACCAACAGAGGCGATATAGTGATCCTAATGGGAGACTTCAATGCCAAGATAGGCTCAAACAACACCGGGCTAGAAACACTCATGGGCAAGCATGGCTCTGGCACACGCAACAACAATGGCGACAGACTAACAGACTTATGCCAAACATTCCAACTAGTGATCGGTGGCTCGGTGTTCCCGCACAAGGAAATCCACAAATACACCTGGACTTCCCCAAACGGGCGCACCAGAAACCAGATAGATCACTTATGCATAAGTAAGAAATGGAGACGATCATTGACTGATGTGAGGAACAAGCGAGGCGCATCCATCGACAGTGACCACGAGCTAATAGTCGGAACAATTCAAATCAAATTGAAGAGGAGACAAGACGCCGCGGCCACCAACAGAGGAAGCACAACACGACCGCCCCGCTTCAACCTAGACAGACTCGATGACGCTTCCATTTCGGCCAGAATGACGTCTACATTGCAAAACCAGATAACCACGCAAGAAGAACTCCCCTGGGAACACGCATGCTCTACACTGAGACAGATAGCGGAAGAAACCATTGGAATCCAACAGCGGCGTCGCTCTAACTGGATTTCGGAAAGGACTTGGGAGCTAATAAGCAGAAGAAACAGCCTCAAGACCATGGCACAACAGAACAGCCAAGTGAACAATGAACATCGTGAACTTTGCAAGTTGGTAAAGAAATCCGCAAGAGCTGACAAAAGGGCAATAACTGATAAGCTTGCAGCCAATGCAGAAAGCGCAGCCCAGGACAACAACATGCGCGGCTTATACCAGACTATCGCCAAGCTAACAGGGAATCCCCAACAACAAGACCGGCCAATCCGAGATAAAAACGGAAATCTCCTAACTGATGACGAAACACAACTCCAAAGATGGCAACAACACTTCCAAGAAATCAGCCAGACAGTCACGCAAGACGAATCTGAAGAAGAACAACTGATCTGGAGGTCGCCGGCAGCAGCGAGCAGAAACCCGCGGATCTCGCACTCAGCCCCATCCACGAGAGACATCACGAATGCGATTAGGAGACTCAAGACCAACAAAGCAGCCGGGGAAGACGGCATCCCTGTCGAACTCCTCCGGATAGATGCACAACTGATGGCCGAAACATTGCTTCCACACATCAACCGAATTTGGGAACTTAAGGTGATACCAGACGCCTGGAAACGCGGTATCATCATCAAACTCCCAAAGAAAGGAGATCTCAGTGACTGCAACAACTGGCGAGGAATAACGCTGCTCAACACCAGCTATAAGATCTTAGCGACTCTGTTGAACGAACGACTACAGGAGAAGATCGAACCAACACTCCGAGATGAACAGGCAGGCTTCAGACCACAGAGGAGCTGCGTAGACCAGGCAAACACACTACGCGCAATAACCGAGCAAGCTGTGGAATGGCGCTCACCGCTGTATCTCCTGTTCATCGATTTCAAGAAGGCGTTTGACACAGTAAAGAGAGCAGCAATATGGCAGGCACTTGCGAGGAATGGAGTTCCAGACAACATCGTTACAATAATAAAAGCAATGTACGAAAACGCAGAGCTGTCGGTACTGCACAAAGGAAAAATCAGTGCCCCCTTCCAGACGAGAGCTGGCGTCAAGCAAGGCTGCCCCCTGTCACCTCTACTCTTCAACCTGGTAGTAGACGAGATAATGAGAGAATGTATATCCAGACGCGGTATCACGTGGAGCCTCACACAACACCTAGAGGACCTGGATTACGCGGATGACATCTGCCTCATGTCTCATAAACTCAGTGACATTCAAGCCAAAGCGAATGACCTCTCCAGGATTGCCAGCAGAGTTGGCCTTGAAATAAACGCAGCCAAAACAAAGGCAATGCGCTTCAACCACGTCAACCAAGGAAACATCACCATCAATGGGAACTTAGTAGAATTCGTCGACAAGTTCTCCTACCTTGGCACCGTCATCACCAACAACGGTGGGGTGGATGAAGATGTAGAGAGCCGTCTCACGAAAGCACGATCGGCATTCGGCAGAATGTACCATGTCTGGAGAAGCCAGCGAATAAGCAGGAGAACGAAACTGAGGATCTTCAACGCGTGTATAAAAACGATACTGCTGTATGGCAGCGAGACGTGGCTCACTTCGCAACGGATGATACTCAAGCTGCAAGTATTCATCAACAAGTGCCTTAGAATCATATGTTCAGTATTCTGGCCCATCAGAATATCGAACAGTGATCTATGGCACCTGGCGAACGAAGTCCCGATCCAACAGCAGCTAATGAAGAAGAAATGGAGTTGGATTGGACACGCACTACGGAAACCCCAAGGCAGTATCACCAGGATGGCACTTGAATGGAATCCCCAGGGAAGCAGGAGAGTTGGGCGACCAAAGTGCACCTGGCGTCGAACAACAAGAACCGATCTCACCCGACACAACATCAGCTGGGACACGGCGAAGCAGACTGCGCAAAACAGAGTTCGGTGGAGAAATCTAGTAGAGGCCCTAAGCTCCCAAGAGGAGTAAAAAAAAAAAAAAAAAAAAGGAAAAAAAAATATAACCTAGGAATTCGACTTCACTTCTGAAGAATTTTGGATTTTTCCAAGCATATTTTCATGTTTATGCAAATAAAATTTCAATGATTTCTGTAAATCATTAAAATGTTGTTCAGGGCTTTCGGAAAAAACAATGCTATATTCCATATAAATGTGACAAGTTTTTTAAACTTTTTCGCGTTGAATATTATCCATTGCTCTTTGGAATATTCGTGGTGCGTTCGCGAGCCCAAACGGCAAGCGAAGGAACTCATATTTTCCATTGGTTATTGAAAACGCTGTTTTTTCAATATCTTCATTTCTCATTAAGATTTGATGGAATCTGGATTCTAAATCAATTGTTGAGAAAAACTGGGCATTGCCTAAATTAGATAATATTACCGTAGGATCAGGCATTGGATATCTATCGGGAGTGGTATTTACATTTAATTTTATCCACGAGGGGGTTTATTAAGTTTGTTAAAAAAAAGTATGTAACAGGCAGAAGGAGGCGTGGCAGACCTCATAAAGCATATATATTCTTGATCAGGGCGACAAGCTGAGTCGATATAGCCATGTCCGTCTATCCGTGTGAACAACGAGATCTCAGAGATGGTAAGACCTAGAAGCAATAAATTAGGTATGATAATGATTCTTATACTTGCACGCAGATCAAGTTTATTTCAAATTTTGGATGCCACGCCCCCTTCGTCCACTTTGGTAATTAACAAGCTAGAGATTTGAGCTTCAGCACGAACAATACTTGAATAAATATGGATGCATTGTGAAAATTTGATCAAGATCGGATAATAAACACAGAAGATATCCGCAATTATTTAATACTTTAATTTAATGTGTTGTTGTTGTGAGTTTTCGCCCTCTCTCTTTCAAGTTATCAAGTGATAGAGGTGCCGCCACGTAGTCAATCGGGAGACCTGGGTTCGAATCCTAGTAAAAGCATGCTTAAATTCTTAAATATTTTTTTTTAATTTTTGTAATACATTTAGAATTTTTAGACCCAGTACTTTAAAAAAGTACAAATGGGTCTATTTCGTTTGTGCAAATGTGCGTAACAGGCAGAAGGAGGCGTGGCAGACCTCATAAAGTATATATATTCTTGATCAGCGTCAACAGCCGAGTCGATATAGCCATGTCCGTCTGTCTGTCTGTCCGTCTGTCCGTCTGTCTGTCCCTTTTTGTGTCACCTAGATCTCAGAGACTATAAGAGCTAGAGACACCAAATTTGGCATGTAGGCTCATCTATATCTCAAGTTGAACGAGTTTGTTTTAGATTTTTGCCACGCCCCCTTCCGCCCCCGCAAATCAAAATACAAAATTTCCAAGTCGAATTACAAGAGCACCTTTGATGCTAGCGCCTTGATTTTAAGTATGTTAAATACAGACTATAATCTGAACCTATCCTGCAAATTTTATCCAAATCGGATGATAAACGCGGAAGTTATTAATTTAAGAATGTTACGGGCAAAATTAGTCTCTGAAGTGGCGCCATCTATGGAAATTTTTTGAAATTGAAATAATCTGTAGTAATCGCATTACACTCAAAAAGTATTGGGTCTCCTACTGTCGAGCTTGCTCCACCGTAGCTTAATGCATTTTTTTTTTATATTTTTATTTAGTTATCTTGAAAATGACGTGCTCATTGTTGCTTAGACTTTTAAATACAAAACAGACAGCACGAAACACAAATATAATTAATATAAAATTTGAGTGGCGTTCTCTACTAACTCAGGGTATTCTACTGTCGGGATCTCCCGACTGAATGCTATATTTTAAAATCGATTTCTAAGCGATTTTTTTGACTACCATCTTCATTAAAACCCTTTTTTCCTACTACCCATACCGGGGCATTATACGGACTTTTACAAGGCCTAAATTTTTCTGCATTTAACATCCTATTTATTTCCTGATTAACAAAATTGCTAACCGAATGAGGATAAGGATATTGCTTACTATAAATTGCATTCTTATTTAATGTGCCTATCTCTCCTCTTATATATGTTCTGAAAGGAAGATATGTTTAAATCTGCAAATGCTTTGTTTTTATTTCCTGAACTACTTGTTGCTCAAGAATATTTAAATCATTTGTTCCATTGCCCAAATGATTAACAATACATAAAGAACTACTTGTCGTAGAGGACACAGATAACTTCCGATGTCGACACTTTAAGATTATTCTCTTAAAATTCTTTGTTATCTTAAGATTATTATTATTATTAATTTTTCGGCTATCGGCGTCACTTAATGACGTTGACTCCGTGTCAGATACGAGGATTAGGGAAAGTGATTTATCCTTTCCATTTTGGTGTTCCAAATATGAAGCAAATTTATAGGATTCATCTGAGCTTTGTAGATTACCAACTTTTCCTTGAATATGTTTTATGAAATTTATTTTTACTGTTTTATTATTATAATGCAGGGGTTAGGGGGTTATGACTGCATGGCAAAGTGTCTGATTGGTTTCAACTTGGTGATTCCCAGCGCGATCCATGCACGATTGCCTCAAGCAACTCACCGCATCCACGCGGCAACCCTGGAAACAGTCCCGCTGTCATCCGACAAACGGCTGGCTAAGGTGAGAAGGCGCTTCGCTGCAGCCAGATGGGCCCACTGAAGAGTAAATCCAGATTGCGTCTGTTCCCGCATCGGGCGGCAATCTGGTTAGCGTCTGCTCCATATTGGACGGCTATGATTCCAGTCTTTCTCCGAATCGGTAGACAATAAAGAAGATTCGACAGTCGGCAGAAATAACATTCTGGCACCTGAGTACCCAGATTGAAACCATAGCGAAATGGCTGCTGGGCTAATGTTAGGGCTGTCTCCGTCCTATTAAAACATAGCTAGTCTCCAAGTACGTTCGAAACATGACATTGTTTACTCAATGTTAAAGGTGTAGTTGAGGAAACTCCTACTTTGTGTCCGCCCTGGCACTGAACGCAAGTGCTCATAAGGTCTTGCGTCAACCCTTGCATGGACCTCACTGCTCGCATAGGGACCCGTGGAGGCATTAATGGATAACTGAATTTATTTTCATGTAGAGATAGCGGCCTGGAGTTTGGACCCATACAACATGAATATTGAACCAACAACAACAACACAAAAACAAAGAGAACAACAACAGCAAACAGCAGCAGAGGACGTGATCAACGCGTTCCGACAAAGCGGGAAAACGGCAAGGTCGCCTGTAACGCAAGGGACTCCAATTCGAAATTGCGCGCAACCGACGCCAACTCATCCGCCGCCACCACCTGAAGCAGAGAACGCTCCAACACCCGCAGCTACAGCTGACACTCCAGCAGCTCAGCAACAGCAACATGGCCGGCTGATGACGCCAACCCAGGTGTTCATTGCAAAGATGAGGGCTGATGAAGAAGCAGCAGTGGCCGACTGTAGACGAGTCCTGCGAAAAATCAAAGCAGCAATAATGAAGCAGCGTAACATAAGCATGGATGTAAAAGACGGCGTATCTGAGCTTAGCGAGATTTTGACTATTCTCGAGACCTGCAGGTCTAGCTGGATCAAAGCGGAGACTGCGAGAAATTCAGAAAGAGAAAGAGCTCGTAAAAACGCAGAGGTAGAGACGCCCACAACAAGCAAGAGAGTCGAGGATAGTCTAGTTAAAAGCAAGCGAGTAGCCACAAGCCCCGCTGAGACGCCGATGCCCCATAAAAAGGGGCGGGATGATGATCTCGAGAAATGGCAACCAGTCGCAAGTAAAAAGACAAGGAAAGCACAAAAGCAGCAGGCCAAAGTACAGCCACCAAAGGATCCTGTAGTACAACCCATAGTGGAAAACAAAGAACATAACCAGCAGACAAGCAAAACTCGCACAAACAAGCCCAAAAATGATGCGATCATTATAAAGCCAGCAAATGGTCACAGTTACGCTGAGGTGCTCAAAAGCCTACGAGCCAATGCTAAACTTGACGCTGATGTCAATATTAAAGGCGTTCGCAAGACGAGGACAGGTGCTCTTCTCCTCGAATTGGAAAAAGGCGAGAAGCTGAATCCGCAGCTCTGTGAGCAAATCAAGGCAACGCTTCAAGAAACCGCTGACGTAGCTAGCGCCAGTCCTATGGCCACAATAGTCATAAGGGACCTCGATGCGCTGACAGTACAGGACGATGTGCTCAATGCAATCAAAGGCTTGGTGCCCGATGCATCAAACGACATTAAGGTGACAGTGTCTGCCCCAAATTCCCGGGAACAGACGCAGGCCTTCGTCACGCTGACCGAAGAAAACGCTGCAAAACTCCTAACTATCTTGAAAATTAAAATCGGCTGGCTGAACGTAAAAATGAAGAGATGGGTCACAATCAAGAAGTGCTTCAGATGCCTGGGCATTGGTCACATGCAGTATGACTGCAAGGGACCAAACCGAAAAGGTGAAGGTCTGTGCTTTCGGTGCGGCGAAACTGGCCACAAAATGGCGCAGTGCCACAAGACTCCCAAATGCTGGGCATGCATCGATGCGAATATAGCTCCCGTGGACCATCTACCGGGATCCAGCAGATGCGGAGCGCGCAAGCAGCAGAACGTGTCGAAGAAATAGATGAGAGTTCTCCAGGCAAATATGCACCGGAGCAAAACTGCTGACAATCTCCTGAAACAGCTCTTGCTGGAGAAGGGGACGGACGCAGTCATCATCAACGAGCAGTACACGAAGGCCAATTGCGGCAACTGGCTACAGGACGACACTGGGACTGCAGCCATCTGGATTATATCCACTGGAAGCTTTCCCATATTAAACAGCGGACGAGGAAATGGATTTGTGTGGGTTAAGGGCAGCAGATACTCGCTTATAAGCTGCTACTTAACACCAAACGATCCCATTGCGGAATTTGAGGCCAAACTTGACAGCATCGAAGACTGCGCACGAGAAATCGGAGAGCCTTTGGTCATGGCAGGCGACTTTAACGCTAAGGCGGTTGAATGGGGATCAAGCGACACAGACCCGAGAGGACGGCGAACTCTTGACATGGCGTCTAGACTGGGCCTTGCTGTAGCAAACTCAGGGACCAGCACAACTTTCCGAAGACCTGGATGCGTGGCCACTACACCGGACATAACGCTTGTATCTGAGCGGCTTGCTGGTGCACTCAAAAACTGGACAGTACTCGAGGATTATACTGGTAGCGACCATCAGTACATCGAATACAGCATCGAGTTGACTAGTCGCCCCCAACCAACCAATGTTCAGAGGGGAACACGCAAGTGGAAGAGCGAGCGTCTAGACATCCCTGCGTTGCTCGCAATCCTGGACAACAGCTCGGTGCAACAGCGGCCAGCTCACGACTCGGAGACGATTGTGCAGCAGACGATGCAGAGCATCATCAGGGCTTGTGATGCTGCTATGCCCAGGGTCAAACGAGCACACCAAAGGAAAGCGGCTTACTGGTGGAATGAGGAGATAGCCGATTTGAGAAGCGCATGCCTCCGCTGTAGACGAAAGCTCACTAGATCCCGAAGACGTAGCCCAGCAGAAGCGGAATTGAGCGCCTACAAAACCGCAAGACAGGCGCTGAATGGTGCTATAAAAACTAGCAAGAAGACCAAGTGGGAGGAGCTTCGAAACGACATAAATAGCAACCCTTGGGGCATGGGCTATAAGATAGTCATGAAGAAGTTGGGTGCAAACCCATCCCTTCCGCTCCTGGACAGCAGCAAGATGGCGGAGATTGTTGGTACACTGTTTCCAACACATCAACCACTGGAAGCACTTTTGGAAGATCAGCCAGACGAGGTGCCCCCCTTGTTCACGCTGCAAGAGCTTACATCCGCTGCTGGCGCTCTAAAGAGTAAGAAATCTCCGGGACCAGACGGGGTTCCAACTGAGGTCCTAAAAGTAATCG
This sequence comes from Drosophila putrida, assembly GCA_037043535.1. Classification (NCBI taxonomy): domain Eukaryota; kingdom Metazoa; phylum Arthropoda; class Insecta; order Diptera; family Drosophilidae; genus Drosophila; species Drosophila putrida. Next base: position 12,811 of record JBAMBI010000895.1, read on the forward strand.
CATCCGAACGCCCGCATGTGCTGCTAGACATGTACAACGCCTGCCTAGTAGAAGGAAACTTTCCAGCGGTCTGGAAGCAGCAGAAACTGACCTTAATCAGCAAAGGAAAGGGAAACCCAGAGTCTGCCGAAGCATACCGACCACTATGTATGCTAGACACGCCCGGTAAGCTGCTGGAAAGGCTAATTAAGCCTAGACTTGCTGCTGCGGTCGAGAGCGCTGGTGGACTGTCACCTAGGCAGCACGGCTTCAGAACCGGCCATTCCACACTAGGAGCGATCCATGACGTAATTGACACCGTAGCGAACGCGCAGAGGGGAAACCATTTCTCGCGCAAAATAGTGCTGCTGGCGACACTAGATGTTCGCAACGCATTTAACAGCGTAAAGTGGAGAGACATCCTCAACACTCTGGAGACCAGGTACCAAACTCCAAGGTACTTAATGAAGATGACGAGGAGCTATCTTAGCGATCGTGTCCTCTTGTATGACACAAGTGATGGCAGCAGACGACTCACGATCACGTCGGGCGCATCACAGGGGTCTATCCTTGGACCTGATTTGTGGAACGACACCTATGATAGCATCTTGGACATGAGAATGCCAGAGGACTCTCATTTAGTGGCTTTTGCTGATGACGTTGCCGCAGTGATTGTCGCGCGCGACACCACTAAAGCACAGCGTAAGCTAAACGCGGTGATGACGCAGGTCCAAACGTGGCTACGCGATCACGGCCTCAAGCTGGCTGCAGAAAAAACGGAGCTTCTTCTCCTTACAAGAAGCCACATACCGCTAGAAGTGCCACTGCAGGTCTGTGGCCACGCAAAAAGCACGCAAAGATCGGCGAAGTACTTGGGGCTACAGCTGGACAGCAGACTCAACTATTGGGCGCAGATACAACACGCAGCAAAGAAAGCCAGCAGAGCTACAGCATCCCTGGCTAAACTGATGGCCAACATAGGAGGTCCCACACAGAGCAAGCGGAGGTTGCTACTGACAGCCAGCAATACCATATTGCTATATGGATGCGAGGTGTGGGCTGAAGCTTTGAAAGCTGATTCCCGACGCAAGGTGTACGCGTCGGTGCAACGTACTGCGGCACTCAGGATCGCATCGGCTTACCGGACAGTATCCGAAGCGGCAGTACTGGTAATTAGCAGCTGCATACCCATTGATCTGCTAGCCTTTGAACGCAGGAAACGCTGGGAAGAAAAGCGAGAGGGAAGAGTGTCGACCTTCGAAGAGGCTAGGCAGCACACCATTCAGCAGTGTCAAAAGCGCTGGCAGTCAGCAACAAACGGCAGATGGACGTTAAGACTCATACCGAACGTGAAGAGCTGGATGGAGAGAGAGTATGGAGAGGTAAATTATTACCTTACGCAACTGCTGTCCGGACATGGGTATTTTCGCAAATACCTAATCCGCATGGGATGCGGACGTGGTGATGCGGACGTGGACGATGCAGAGCATACCTTATTCTATTGCCACAAGTGGAACGATCACAGACGCTTGGCAGAAAGCACGATAGGGCCCATCGAGCCGGAAAGCTTTGTCGAGAAAATGCTGCAACGGAAGGAGTTCTGGGACGCTGCAACGGCACTTGCGAGTAGTGTTCTTCTAGAGAATAAACGCGACTTGGACGCAGTGATACTGGAGGAGCGACGAATGGCGGAAATAGAGGCACTTTAACATCAGCAAGTGCTTAAGAGAGGGCGAGTCCGGACGCGGACCGACTAGCAGAACGCTATGAAAGCGTGAGTAGTCGGCGCTGTGAGCGAAAGGGCACCACTTCGAAGTTATGCGAAAGCGCTCCCGAAGTGGGTAAAGGCCTAAAAAAGGGGGGTCGTTAGTGGGTGCAAGCCCCACATACCTCTCTGCGACGGCAGATCGAGAGATGCGTGTAGGCATTTTCCCTCCTTAGCCCAACAAAAAAAAAAAAATTATTATAATGCAGCATATTATTTGAAAGATCGATTAAGGCTTAAATTTCTTTCAATAAGTTGTAACCGAATAATAAATCCGCATCTAAATTATCGGTTACGATAAACATGTGGCGTTTGCCAAATATGTTTATATTGTGAGTATGTGCTATAATGTTAAAACCGTTAACGGTTTTTATTCTTTTCTTAATAGCTTATTCTTCTGCATCATTGTAAACACCTTTTTTTATATAACAAGAGGTTGCACCAGTGTCAATTAAAATTTTTAGGTCTTGACTTTCTTTCTTCGGGCTTTTTTCGCGCTTAAGAAAAAACAATATTTCGGATAAAGAACCGCTATGTATGTCATAATGGTTTTGTTCATAAGAAGGGTTAGTTTCTTATTTACCAAATAATAATAATCAAGGACAGATTGCCCAAAAGCGCTTAATTCTTGTTCTATTATATAAAGTGGATGTCTGTCGCTGTAAGCGAAATCTAGTCTAGCCAATATAGCTTCTAGATTAGGTACTGTTCCATGGTTAGTCAGAGTATCATTTGCTCTGCCTGTAATTTTGTTTCTCAGAATTGTTAAGGTACTTCCTACTATCCTCTTTATACATACGCATTGCGCAATAAGCTGCTTCTCGCCAGCTAACATATCCATTATAGTTTCCTGAAAGTTTTGGAACAGACTTGATAACGGCGAATGACTTTGTACAAACAACACGGTCTTTAATTTCAGTAGAAGAAGTGATTTGCAACTTTAATTCTGCAATTTGTTGTTGAAGCGAAATTTTCAATTTAATCTTTAATTTTCAATTACTTAAAGTTTAAAAAATAAGTTTAGCAATTGAATTCAATTTTGTTATCACTAAATATATCAATATAAAAGTAAGTATTGTGTGTTCGATGGCTCACTTTATCCTGAATCCTGACTTCGTTTAGATCTTCCTTCCTTCTTCCTGATTATAAGTTGTTTTTATATGGGCTTGCTTATTTAGGCTTTAAATAATTTCGTCCTTCCTTCCTTCTTTATAAAGATTGCATGGGATTTATAGGAACACCAATTTGGTATGAAGACTTCTTATACTTGCACACAGATCAAGTTTATTTTAAATTTTGGTTGCCACGCCCCCTTCGCCCACAAAGTGAAAAACAATTAATGGCAATTAACAAGCTAGAGATTTGAGCTTCGGCAGGAACAATACTTGTACTTATATGGATGCCTCGTGAAAATTTGATCAAGATCGGATAATAAACACGGAAGATATCCGCAATTATTTAATTCTTTAATTTAATGTGTTGTTGTTGCTGTAAGTTTACGCTCTCTCTTATTTGCTTATTCGTTGAAGCATTTACATACACATATACATATATACATATGCATGAAAGCGCGCGCTGCGTTGGAGGGAGTTTTCGCCTTCTCTGCTCTCTCTTTCAAGTAGAGTGATAGAGCTGCCACGTAGATAGACAGGAGATCATGGTTAGAATCCCAGTAAAAGCAGGCTTAAATTCTTAAATTTTTTTTTTTTTAATTTTTGTTATACATTTAAAAATTGTTTTTTAAGTTTTTATTTTGTTGTTTTGAAAATAAAAATATCAGTTGATTTTGCCCATAACATTGTGAGTTGAGCAACTTCCGCGTTTATTATCGGATTTAAATGAAATTTGCAGGATAGGTTTGGACAATAGTCTGTATATACATACTAAATATCAAGGCGCTAGCATCAAAGGGGCTCTTGTAATGCGACTTGAAAATTTTGTATTTTAATTTGCGGAGGCGGAGGTGGGCGTGGCAAAAATCTAAAACAAACTCGTCCAATGCAAGATATAGATGTATATACATGCAAAATTTGGTGTCTCTAGCTCTTAAAGTCTCTGAGATCTAGGAACTCAAAAAAGGAACAGACGGACAGACGGACGGACAGACAGACCGACAGACAAACGGACATGGCTATATCGACTCGGCTGTTGATGCTGATCAAGAATATATATACTTTATGGGGTCTGCCACGCCTCCTTCTGCCTGTTACGCACATTTTTTTGCACAAACGTAATAGATCCACTTGTACTTTTTTAAAGTGCTTATATATATGTAAGTTAGTTGGTATATACATATGTGTGCAGAAGGCATGCATATGTTTTGTTTGGTTTGACCACTTGAGCTGCAAAGTGCATGCTCAGCATTCTCAAGCGCCACGATTGGCTTGTATATAAGCGATGGATCGCATTGCTTGTGCGCTGGAATGTTTATGTTTTTCTAAGCGATCTTTTAATGTACTTTGGACATTTTTATATTTGTATTCATTATGACTAAGTGTCACAATGTATTAACGGATTGTAATACCCTTTGATTTATTATAATGGTAGGGTAGATATGCTACACCTTCCTTTTTAAAAAAATTACGGAATACATGTAGTCATTTAGTGTTATTGTTAATATTTTGTTTTTAATTTTATACCCTGAGGGGGTATATTAAGTTTGTTGAAAAAAAGTATGTAACCGGCAGAAGAAGGCGTGGCAGACCCCATAAAGTATTTATATTCTTGATCAGGGCGACAAGCTGAGTCGATATAGCCATGTCCGTCGGTCCGTCTGTGCGTCTGTCCCTTTTTTGAGTTCCTAGAACTCAGAGACTTTAAGAGCTAGGAAACCAAATTTGGCATGTATGTACATCTATATCTTGCATTGAACGAGTTTGTTTTAGATTTTTGCCACGCCCCCCTACGCCCCCACAAATTAAAATACAAAATTTCCATGTCGAATTATAGGAGCACCTTTGATGCTAGCGCCTTGATTTTTAGTATGTATAATACAGTCTATAGTCCGAACGTATCTTGCAAATTTCATCTAAATCGAATGATAATTGCGGAAGTTGTTCAACTCACAATGTTACGGGCAAAATCAACTGAAATCTTTGTAGTGGCGCCATCTATGGATGTTTTTTGAAACTGAAACAATCTGTAGTGATCGCATTGCACTCAAAAAGTACAGGGTCTCCTACTGTCGAGCTTGCTCCACCGTAGCTTAATGCATTTTTAGTTGATATGTACGCCAAAAATAAAACCGAAAGTCTCAATTACATTCGGTACATTCAAGCACAGTTAAGAGCTGATAGCTATATACATCTAAAGGATGCCATAAGCAAGGAAGATGTGAGCATTGATCAACTCGCTGAGAAGGTAATCCTCCCATCTACGTTGACTGGCTCAGCACGATATATGCATAGAAAGACGCAGGATGCAATGACGTCTTTTCAAAATTACGGTCGTCCAGACCTTTTTATTACATTTACCTGTAATCCCAAATGGAAAGATATAAAAAATGAGTTATTGCCAAGTCAAATACCTCATTATCATCATGATATTATTGCTCGGGTATTTCACTTGAAAGTTAAAGCTTTAATGTCTTTATTAATAAATATGTATATCATTCAATCGGGAGAGCCCGACAGTAGAATACCCTGTGGTAGTAAACAGCGCCACTAAATTTTCTATTAATTATATTTGTGTTTTGAATACGTGCTGTCTGTTATATATTCAGAAGTATTAGCAACAATGAGCACGTAAATTTCAAACTAACTATATAACATCAAATTAAATAAAAGAACAGGGTAAAACAAGTGTCACCCGGCACCTCTACTACCTACACCATCCCACTTCTTGAATAATATAAATATGCTGTAAGGAAGTTTCTCAGGCTGGGGTACATATCTCAGTCCAGCCAGGGCACTTTACAGAAAATTTCTTAAAGTTTCCGGAACTACTAATAGTGAGGAGTGTGATTTCTAAATCACAATGCTATGTTTGCTGGTTTAGGTGTAAGTTTGTTTCGGAACGTTCGGACACTGAGACTACTGGGTGTGCACGTTTAAGCGTATGCCTGCGCATATGCCAGAATTCTGCTTCACATGAGTTTAAGACTTTTGTTGGGCACTGCGATCAGCTTATGACTGATATCTATGATTTCGTCACGGCTGTGATCAAAATCCAAAGCGGCTGGGACGCGATCCCAGACAGAAGAATCGAAATACAGTCACGACTGTGGTGAAACCAAAGCGGTCGGAGCAAGACGTTCGATTTCCACGGTATCACTTGCCGGCTGTTCTACTGGGCTATTTTCTAATGACATATACACATTCACACGCACACGCACATGTACATACACACAGTTTTCTTATTTCCTTGTGCGGTTGTGTTTTCTCCGTCGCTCCGTATTTGAGACCTGAGAACTGCGCATATCTCATCTGGAAATATATCATTCAGTCGGGAGAGCCCGACAGTAGAATACCCTGAGGTAGTAGAGAACGCCACTCAAATTTTCTATTAATTATATTTGTGCTTCGTATTTGTGCTGTCGGTTTTGTACTTAAAAGTCTTAGCAACAATGAGCACGTTATTTTCAAAACAACTAAATAAAAACTTAAAAAATTTTTTTAAATGTATAACAAAAATTAAGAAAAAAATCTAAGAATTTAAGGATGTTTTTACTGCGACTCGAACCATGATGTTCCGTCTATCAAGGTGGCAGCTCTATCACTCTACTTGAAAGAGAGAGGGAGAGAGGACGAAAACTCCTCCAACGCAGCGCGCGCTTTCATGCATATGTATATATGTATGTAAATGCTTCAACGAATAAGCAGACAAGAGAGAGCGTAAACTCACAGCAACAACAATACATTAAATTAAAGAATTAAATAATTGTGGATATCTTCCGTGTTTATTATCCGATCTTGATCAAATTTTCACGATGCATCCATTTCAGTACAAGTATTGTTCCTGCCGAAGCTCAAATCTCTAGCTTGTTAATTGCCTGTGCTATCCTTTTTTCACTTTGTGGGCGAAGGGGGCGTGGCATCCAAAATTTAAAATAAACTTGATCTGCGTGCAAGTACAAGAAGTCTTCATACCAAATTTGGTGTTCCTAGGTCTTACCATCTCTGAGATCTTGTTACTTACACGGACAGACAGACGGACCGACGGACAGACGGACATGGCTATATCGACTCAGCTTGTCGCCCTGATCAAGAATATATATACTTTATGGGGTCTGCCACGCCTCCTTCTGCATGTTACATACTTTTATTTTTTTAACAAACTTAATATACCCCCTCAGTGTATAAAAAGAGGAAGATCTGTTTAGAGACTTTTCCAGCCAGAGCGGTACGTACTGTGTATGCTGAATTGTCACGCAGACGTCTCGTCAAGCCGGAAGGACGACCAGTTTTGTTGATCCAGTCGCAGTGGTAAGGGTGTTTTTATTGTTGTAATTTTTGGCGCCTTCACTTGCTATAGTGTGAGTGTCAACAAAACGCAATAAATTTTCACTCAAAGCACCCACATTAGCTTTCTCGCTTTCACCAGCTGATCGCGCGAAGTTGGTTCCCAGGGTCAGTGTTGCCAGATACTGGCTGATCCACATAGGGTTGCCAGACCGGTGGAGTTAGGTGAACCGGTTAAAACTACGCGCCAAATTCAAATCTGTGCGGCCAATTATAAATTTGAGCTGAGAAGCGTTAAAATTTTGTTCAAAAGGCCTAATATTGGTTTTAACACCTGCAAAAACCGATCTTCTTCCCTTTTCAACGTGTTTTTGCTGTGCAAATTGCAATTTGCGCGGGAATTTAAAAATTTCCAGTTGAAGCATTAGTTTGGACTTAGTTCTTGCCAAGGCCCCTCTAGCCCTTTACTAGATCAAAGTGTAAGGTCATCCGACAAGTCAACCAACGCCGCAAAGCGGTTCACTAAGTTTGGCTCTGGCAACCGAGTCGGGGCGGTATAACCCCCAACGGTTAAACGCCAACGGGAAACCGTTTGGCCAACGCGGGACCCTAGTAAAAGGAACTAGAGGGCCCGGATTATGGATGGAGACGAAAGTCTGGCTTTTTTAAAGCGTCCGAAGGTTTTGAGATCCCCCCTCAACAGTTTGAGACTCCCAAGGGTACCTGGCCCAGACAGAATCCTGACGTGGTCGCGGAAAATGGCTCTGCAATAGCCCCAATCCAGATTATTCCAGAGTCCAAGACGCAGGAGACAGCAGTGCCCGTCTCAGCTCCGGCGTTTATGCCAGTCAATCCGTTTGACTACAGCGGGATCAACATGGAGAAGACCACCTTTGGGATAGATGCGAATTGTGATCTTCGCACTATCCTCTCGACTCTGATCGAGAAGTCAACGGAGCTTTCGAAATCTATTAGAGACGCTCGCTATATCAAAAAGTCTTGAGACTACAAAAATTAGCGTTACATAATTATGATAACTTCCAGCGAAGGAATGAGCGTACTGGGCATCAAGAGCAAGAGACCCAGTGGTCCCCTCAACAAAGCGCCCACAAGCGGCTTAGTGAAAAAATGGATAAAAGAAGCTCACCAAAGCGTAAAAAAGGAGGCCCACGTAGTGTGCAGAACCAGCAGGCTGAAGCGAGACGCATTGAGGCAGATGCTCCTACGGACAATGTGTGGACGAAAGTCACAAGAAAGTCAATAACTCGTCAGCCAAAACCACGTTCTGATGCCATTATTATCGAGCCAAATGAGAAGTTGTCGTACGCCGAAATCTTGAATCTCGTTACTCGTAACCAGATTGATAAACTAAAGGATGTGGGCGAGAGTGTACGCAGGGTGAAACGTACAGCAAAATATTGGAGCTTAATCGCACTACGGTGGAGTCTACCCAGCAGATAAGAGACAATATCGGCAGCGTTCTTGAAGGCAAGGTGGAGGCTCGTGCGCTCACACAGCAAACGAGGATAGAGATTGTTGACCTGGACGAGATGGTTACAGCGAAGGATTTACAAAATGCCTTAAGCGAGCAGATCGGCATTTCGCTCGACGCGACTGCTATAAAAAGCTTGCGTGCAGCTTTCGGTGGCACACAGAGAGCAACCATCACCCTTTCTGCGGCTCATGCAAAGAAGGCCCTTACCGCCGGCAAAGTCAAAATAGCATGGTCTATTTGCCGTATCCGGTAGAGCAATGCTCCATTAAAACCACACTCTACACGCATGCAATATAAGCATGAGCCGGAGGAAGGCATTCTGCGGCGCCCAGTCCCCGACTTTTTGGTGGACCGACGAGATCGCTGAAGTGAGACGCATCTGCCTTTCTGCCAGGAGGCACTATCAACGGGCCCGTAGAAGGAATGCTATCAATTGGCCGCAGTTACATACAACTTATTACATTGCCAGGAAAAAGCTGAAGATTTTCATCAGGAGAAGTAAAAGGGAGTGCTTTCTACAGCTCTGCGACTCAGCCGAGAGCGATCCATGGGGAAAGGCTTACAAGACGGTAATGAAACGACTGCATGCCAACAACTCTGCTGCACCCGATGAACCGGAGCAAATTAGAGCAATTGTTGAGACCCTATTTCCAGCTAGCGTTCATAGTCTGCCGGTCAGTAACGAAGATCTTTTAGGTCCATTTGCTGTCGAGCCTGTAACGGAGGACGAGCTTCTTGCCGTGGCACGCAAGATGAGTCCAAAGAAGGCTCCTGGCCCTGATGGAATCCCCAATAGAGCAGTTAAACTGGATATATCCTGCAGACCACACATATTTGCAATAATATACACCCAATGCTTACGGGAAGGACTTTTCCCAGCGCAATGGAAAGTCCAGAATCTTGTGCTTTTACCGAAGCCGGGCAAACCGCCGGACGGACCATCCCCATATCGTCCGATATGCCTAATTGATTCCATGGGGAAAGTTCTGGAACAGGTAGTCTGCACTAGACTGGAGGAGGCAATCGAGATTTCTGGAGGACTGTCACCTAAGCAGTTCGGCTTTCGGAAAGGCACCTCAACCGTCGACGCTATCAGCAGAGTAGTCAGGATTGCCTCCGAAGCAGTTGAAGGCACTCGATGGAAGGGCGGCAAGAAGGAGTATTGTCTTATTGTCACCCTCGACATTAAGAATGCGTTCAATTCAGTGAAGTGGGAGTGCATCATTAACTCACTGAGTCAGCGGAGAGTGCCCCATTATCTGCAGGCAATAGTGCGAAACTATTTCGAAGGAAGGCTACTGTGCTTCGAGACGGCATCAGGCACCCAATCCCACTGTATTTCGGCAGGAGTTCCCCAAGGTTCCGTAATGGGTCCACTATTGTGGAACATCGTTTATGATGGCATTATGCGGCTGACGCTACCTGCTGGGTGTGATTTAACATGCTATGCAGACGACGTGGCGCTTACAGTGGTGTGTAAACACCTAAAGCTGGTAGAGCGGACCTGCAATGTACCCATTGAGCGCATCTCTGACTGGCTTCTATCTGTGGGTCTTCAGCTAGCCGAACACAAAACGGAGGCTGTGCTTGTTAGTACCCGGGCAATAGTGGAGACCGCACACATCCGGGTGGGCTCACAGGACATTGTGTCAAAACGCGCCATTCGCTACCTAGGTGTTATGCTTGACACTAGGCTATGCTTTCGGGAGCATCTTAGCTATGTACATGAAAAAGCAGCAAATACAAGCCGGTCGCTGTTCCGCATGCTTCTCAATACACGAAGACCTAAGCAGGAGCGAAGAATGCTTTTAACCAGCGTGGTTCGAGCAGCCATAACATATGCTGCACCAATTTGGGCTGACGGCATCAACGTACCCAGCTACGCTAGGGGCGTGAAATCAGTACACCGGCTCTGCGCTTTGCGAATGTGCTGTGGATTTCGGACCATTTCGGACGATGCTGCGCTAGTTATTGCAGGCGTCATCCCAATCGATCTCCTAGTCACCGAGGAGAAATCTGTTGCAGAAGCCACCCGCCATGGCGTTGACAAGCAGACAGCGCGAAGGCAGGCAAGGACGGAGAGCCTAAGAGTATGGCAAAGCAGGTGGGACACCTCTGAAGTGGGCCGTTGGACACACCGTCTTATTCCACACGTTTCCCGGTGGATATCAAGGGAACATGGAGCGGTGAACTTCTATACTACACAGCTCCTCAGTGGACATGGCTGTTTCAGACAATATTTGTGGAGGTTTGGCCATAAGAGCTCACCACTCTGTACTTGGTGTGGCGTCTCACCGGAGGATGCAGAGCATATTATTTTTGTCTGTCGACGCTTTGAGCGACACAGGAGTGAACTTTGGCACTCCGCTGGTCGCCGGCTGACACCCGGGATCCTGATCGAGGTGATCACTGGATGCGCTGATTTGTGGACAGCATTTAGCAACTTTGCTGCCACGGTGATGAAGGAGCTTCGCATATGTGAGCGAGAAAGAAGGAGGACGACTTAAGAGGAGCCTCCGTCCCTGCGAAGCAATGCCTCGCGGCCGTACCGCAGGGGCAAGGATCTTCTTCTGTCTTTTTTATTTTATTTTATTTCTAGTTTATTTGATAAGTGCATCAATAAAGAATATAAAAAAAAAAAAACATACACTGCTATATAAATACTCTACTACGTTCAGCGCTGGGTACTCTGGCTTGCGGTAAATCGCTGCGAGTATTTCAAAAGAACCTATGTAAGCGCATACGTATATCCGCGTGTGTGCCGATGAAGACTAATCTTTACACTGCTCGTATAGGCTTCTCAAGATTTCGTCACAGTTGTGGTAAAAAACCAAAGCGGCTGGGACGAGATCGTTGAGGAATATCCGTAATACCAGAACGATTGAGGTAAAACCACAGCGATCGTTCCGAAATTAGGAATGCCTGCAGTATCAGTTACTGGTTTCACTACTGAGTCACTTTTGTGGCTGCACACATACGTACACACGCATACACACTCACGTGCTATCGCTTGCACTTAAGTTTTGCTAACTTTCGTTTTAATTCCTATTCCAACTCCCACCCTGAATGTTTCACTGATTTATCGCTCACCTCGTTATACCCAGGGGGTATATTAAGTTTGTTAAAAAAATAAAACTATGTAACAGGCAGAAGGAGGCGTGGCAGATCCCATAAAGTATATATATTCTTGATCAGGGCGACAAGCTGAGTCGATATAGCCATGTCCGTCTGTCCGTCTGTCTGTCTGTCCGTATGAACGAAAGGATCTCAGAGATGGTAAGGCCTAGAAGCACCAAAATTGGTGTGAAGACTTCTTATACTTGCACGCAGATCAAGTTTATTTCAAATTTTGGATACCACGCCCCCTTCGCCCACAAGTATCACAAATCGATAACACTAGTTATAATCAAGCTAGAGATTTGAGCTTCGGTATGAACAATACTTGGATATAAATGGATGCATCGTGAAAGTTTCATCAAGATGGGATAATAAACACGGAAGATATAAAAATATTTATTACGCCAATATTATTGTTGTTGTTGGGGCGCTTGTTGTTGTTGGTTTGCAAAGAGTCAAAGCAGACAACAAAAATACGTTACGCTTTACACGCACATATTTACATACATACGCACAATCTTACATGTATTGGTATCTATTTCACATATGAAGGCATGCAAAGCACAGTGCTGTGCATTTGGCTAAACACCCATAGGCTTAACCATAGCTAGAATTTTAGCTAATAGCATTTCATTAGATGTTATAGCTATTGCAATATCAAATTAGCTAGATCTACCTACAAAATAGCAAACAAGGCAGCACTGAAACACAATGCATTGCTCTATTGCTCTCATTTAGGACTTGTTTGCGTACGTTGGCTGCGAAATCGCGTGCGTTAGTTTTGGAAGCGTTTTCCAAGTCGCTCGCGTCTTTTGCGACTCGTACGTTGGCTGCGAAATCGCGATCGTTTGTTTTGGTAGCGTTTTCCAAGTCGCTCGCGTTTTTTGCGACTCACACCAATTACAATTAATATCTAAATCTGTGAGTTTTCCTAAAAATAATTTGTTTATATTGATAAGTTAAATTCTTAATATTAATAATAATTAATTAATTAAAATTTTTATTTAATTAATATTAATTATTAAAACTTTTAATAATATTAATTATAAATTAATTCTAATTATTTAAATAAATTAATACTAACTATTTAAATAAATATAGGAACAATCGGTTCGAAATCATCTTTTTTTGTTTCCTCAGATATTTCAACGAATCCCACAGATTGTTTGTTTGGTGTAGTTTTAATCAGCCAGATACAATTTAGTTAAAATCAGACTGCAATTTTAAATAGCTCTCGTATGGATAATTGGCCATTTGTTAACTCTCAAGAGATTTAGCAAACCATTTATGACCTCATACTTTCCAACCTTTTACCAAAAACTATACCAGATGTTCAGTCCTAAAAATATTATGGAAAATACGTATGTGGGCATTGCATTTTGCAGAATGATAAATGTTATTACAGGCGGATGAGGAAATCTTCAATGAAATGATCAGGTGCAGTGGGTGCAAGTGTCGCTAACTACCATCATAAAAAAGTATGGAAATTACTCATTTGGGTATTACAGTGTGTTCGTGTACCTGGCAAAACCCTTAGGACACAGGATACTTGTACACTTGTTTTGGGATGCTTTTTGTAGAATGATAGGGTTAATTCTAGACGGGGGAGGAAATCTTCAACGAAATGATCAGGTGCAATGAGTGCAAATATGGCTACCTGGGTAAAAGTTCCTGTCATAAAAGGCGCGCGAACTACCCCTTTTCAGTTAAAACACCATGCATCAGTAAAAGGATCCGGCGTAAAAAACGCGGATTTATGATGTTTGCAATTGAAGTGCGCGGTGTGAAAAGTGTTTTTTTAAAAACAGTTATTATTTTCAAGGACAGTGTGTGAAAGTGTTTTTTTAAAAACAGTTCAAGGAGAATATTGCAGCAGCTAAGCCACATTTATTTTAATATTTTTTTTAATTTTTAAAATTTCATATATCTTTTATAGTACTTCTAATTAAACCACAACGGTATGCCGCGGTTAAGAAAGATGTCAGCTAGTGCACGGTCTCAAAGACTTAGGCAAAGAAATAGGGTAAACAGGGAAGATATACAGTACGTAGATAGAGAGAGAGAGTTGAATGCACTTTCTCAACGAATCCGCCGAGCACCCAGTGCAAGTAGAGAACAGGAGCAAATTAGGAATACTCAGCGGCGTTCTCAACGTAGAAGAAGTGAGCGGGTTAGGCAGAGGGAGCGGGTGACCGATGCGCAACGTAGACATATTAGAAGACAGGATTCAGAGGTTAGACAAACAGAGCAGGCTCTAGACTCATTGCGTAGATCTACTCGTAGGCAAAATCAAGAGGTTAGACAAAGAGAGCGGGCATTTGATGCCCAGTACAAACAAGTCAGTAGACAGGATTCTGAGGAGAGGGAACGCGAGCAGGCAATTAATTCATTGCGTAGATCTGCTCGTAGGCAAAATCAAGAGGTTAGACAAAGAGAGCGGGCATTAGATGCCCAGTACAGACAAGTCAGTAGACAGGATTCTGAGGAGAGGGAACGCGAGCAGTATATTAATACATTGCTTAGATCTGTTCGTAGGTATATTCCAGAGGTTAGACAAAGAGAGCGGGCATTAGATGCCCAGTACAGACAAGTCAGTAGACAGGATGCAGAGGAGAGGGAACGCGAGCAGTACATTAATACATTGCTTAGATATGTTCGTAGGTATATTCCAGAGGTGAGACAGAGAGAGCGGGCATTAGATGCCCAATACAGACAAGCCAGTAGACAGGATGCAGAGGAGAGGGAACGCGAGCGGAGAAGAGACGCTCTGCGTAGAACAGAAGCTAGGCAGAACGCGTTAGTTAGGAGGTTAGAACAAGTGCGCAATACCGCTGCTCACTCAGCTCAGACAAAACGTTGAAATTAGGGCTATAGAGAGAGAAATCGATAGGATAAACAGGTCACAGGTTAGAGTAGATCCAGCTCGCGCGGCAGTTGAGAGAGCGCATAATACTGCTCAAAGGAGAAGTGCTAGGATACGGGCGCGACAAATAGCAGTTGATTTAGCTAGGAACATTAGTCAGAGAGTAAGCCAGTATAGGAGTATTTCAGAGAATAGAGCAGCTGAATCTAGAGGTAATTCCATTCGTAATCAGCAGGAATGAGCAATGTCCGTTGAGGAGCAGCCACAACCACGCAGGAGTTTATTGGATAGTTTAGTAGACCATTACAACAAAACAATTAAACACGGTCCAGACCGCGTTTGTGTTTGTTGTAAGGGTTTGTGGTTTCCTCACCAGATAGATCGCATTAGTAGAGAGTATATTGAGGAAAATAATAGTTTTAGTTCAGACATTCTATTTCTGTCTAATCAATTCCCTTCAGAAAACGGAAAGTTTTCTTTTTGCAAATCTTGTAGTCGAACTATCAAGATAGGCAAAAAGCCGAATAACTGCATAACGAATGGATTTGATTTCCCAGAACTTCCCGAATGTCTGAAAGTTTTAGAGTCTTTAGAGGAAAGATTAGTTTGTCCCAGACTGCCCTTTATGATTATTAAGTCATTAGATTATGAGAGACAGAATAGCAGGAGCTGTAGTTATTGTCCCAATTCCAGTTGCTAGTGTAGTTACTTCTCTTCCTAGGACTTTTAGGGATGCAGAGGTGATTCAGATTCACCTTAAACGTAAGCTAGAATATAGACATAGTTTTATGGTAGAAACCATAAGTCCGGCCCGAGTTGTTGATGCAATTAGGTATTTAGTTAACACCGAGCTTTATAGAAAGCATGAGATTAGGATTAATGAGGAATGGTTGACTTCGTTTACATCTGAAGAAGAACCATTTATTGCATCAGCAAAAGATATAGATTTAGTTAGGGAAATGAGAAATACAGTTTTAGATCCGAATGTAGAACAGGCTGCTCATGTAGAAGAGCAAGAGATTAATCCAGGAGGTCAAGAAACCTTAATAGATAATGTTCCGATAGAGAATTTAGATGGTTCTAGGTTAGAAATAGCTCCGGGGGAAGGACACCGACCTCTGGACATGATTACTGATTGTGATTCAGAAGAATTGTCTTTTCCCAAGATTTATGCGGGGGTTAAGAGAACTTGTGTAGAAAGCTACACGAAAATAGTTAGGTCTGAGCTTAGAAATTATGATAGAAGGGCTTGTAGAGTAGATAAGCTATTTTATAACCTTAGGAAGTTGCAGCTGATTAACTTGAGGAACAATTATTCAATTAAGAAAGCACAGCGCCTCGCGGGGCATAACTGCTAGGACAGCCCTTAATGATGATGAGGTAGATAGACTAGTTCAATTCGATGAGGGTTATAGAATTCTAAAATTCAGAAGAGACAGCAAGGACATTAGAAAAATCAGAAGTTGTAGAATTGATTAGGTCAGATCCGGTTACTTGTGCTCGGTATTTCGACTTTAGATATAGGGAACTTTTAAAATTGATGGAAAAAAGGCATTTTCGGCAGTCATTATGTTTGTAAATATTATTGGCGAGTAGAGTTTCAGCTAGAGGCTCACCTCACATTCATGGAATGTTTTGGTTAAAGGATGCCCAATTATTTGATGCTAGCAATGCTTCCTCAATTCCGTCCGTTATTGAATTTGTTGATCGATTTGTTACGACGGAACAAAATCCAACAAATGATGAACTGAAACCCTTTTTATTTATTAGATCATTATGTTCATCGCCCTGTTGATCTAGAAACTATATGTTTAGCTGATTTTGCAGCATTATACACATATAGTAAGACTCTAAGTAGGAATCGCCAACAATCACAGAGTGACACTGAAAATGCAGAGTTTAGAATAGCTGTATATCCTCTTCGCAATGGTAGTGGTTACATAAAAGAAAGGCAGAATCCACGGATAATAAGATACACAAGGTTTAATGTAAACACTGATAGGCAGAATTATTTTAGGGGAATAGTTATGTTATATTATCCGTGGAGAAATGAGCAGGAAGAATTAATAGGTAGAAATTGCGAAGAGATTTGTAGTCAAAATCAGGAGCTAATAGAAGTAAATCGTAGGAAATATAATGTGTTAGATGATGAGGAGTTTCGCGTTGCCCTTAACATGGCATATGACGCGAATCAGGATGATGAGGAAAATGTTGATGATCAGGCAGAAATTGATAATAGACTTAGGGTATTAGGAGTAGCAGAAATAGATTCTCAACTAAACCTTTTAAATTTAGATGCAAATGAGGAAACGACCGATGTCTCTGATAACAATGTCCGGTTTGTAAAGCTTCCAGCTTTAATACCCGCGACTTGCTTGGAGGAGATGATCAGGTCTCTTAATTTAAAACAGAAAAGTTATCTAACCCATGTGTTACATAATTTTAAGATTGACTCGCCCTTTTACGAATTTGTAGGAGGCGGTGCCGGTGTAGGCAAGAGTCGACTCATTTCGGTAATTTACCAAGCTCTTACAGCTCGATTTAATAATAGAAGAGGGTCTAATCCCGACTGTATTAAAGTTCTGCTATCAGCATCCACTGGTAAAGCTGCATTTGGTATTGGTGGCTGTACGCTTCATTCCATGTTTAGTCTTCCCCTTAATCAGTCCGATAGAATTAAAGCCCTATCTGCAGACGTTATAAATACGCTACATTCGAGATTAATCGATCTCAAACTTTTAATTATTGACGAGATTTCCATGGTAGGAACCAGAATGTTTGGTTGTATAGACTATAGATTAAAGCAAATATTTAGGAGTCAGCGACCTTTTGGGGGAATACCTGTAATCGTGTTCGGCGATCTGAGACAGTTGAGGCCAGTAGGTGATCGTTGGATCTTTCAATCCAATTCTAGTGATCCCTACAGTGAGTTATATACGACACTATGGGACAGTTTTAAATTTTTTGAGTTAACTGAGATTATGCGGCAGCGAGATGATCAGCCATTTGCTATAGCTTTAAATAATATGGCATCAGGCCATATGACCAGTGATGATATTGATCTCATGAGTTCACGTGTTGTAATAGAAGCCAATGTACCAGATGAGGCGATTCACCTTTTTTGCACAAACGCCGCTACAAATTCATTTAATACTTTAAAACTGAATAGAATTGCAACCATCCAGTATATTTCACATGCTGAAGATTTAATTAAGGCTAGTAACTTAGATGAGACCAACAGATCTCGAATTTTAGAATTAGTTAAGGGCTTCAAAACTACAGAAACCCAGGGTTTGTGTAGTTCGCTCATTTTAAAGACCACAGCAAAATATATGATGACTGTTAATGTAGATACATCAGATGGTTTAGTCAATGGAGCAACAGGAATACTTAGACAAATAGATTTAGATTCAAACAGTCATCCGTTAGTTTTATGGGTGGATTTTATAGAAGATAGAGTAGGAAGAGAAGTTCGTTCAAAGTATTGGAATCTCCCCCACCCAACGTGGACGCCTATTACTAGGACAATTAGGAGTTTTCAGTATAGGAGAAATGAAAATGTTAACATAGACCGCAAACAATTCCCAGTTATACCTGCAGAAGGTATAACAATACATAAGAGTCAGGGGGCAACCTTTAATAAGGTGGCGGTCCACATAGGAAATAGCATAGACCGAGCAGCATTATATGTAGGTTGTAGTAGGGCCACAAGTGCATCTGGCCTGTTTTTAATAAGGAAATTTATACCTCCTCGACCTCCTCAAGGTCGAAATGTAGTTCAGGAAGAATTAGAAAAATTACGCTCCATTAAGTTACTTAGCAGTCATTTTGACTATTTATTAAACAGTTTAAGCTTAGAGATAGTTTTCCATAATGTTCAGAGCCTGCACTGTCATATTAGGGATGTTCAATCCGATCAGCTCATGCTTCAGTATTATGTTTTGTTGAGGGCTCCACCTTAGCAAACAAGACGTATGAAATCTCAGGGTTTAGAGTTGCTATTAGGTTAGATTGTCCGAATGTAAGTAGATCACAAAGAGGTATTCTTATTTTTGTTAGGACTGAATTGTTTGCGAATGTAAGTTATTGCTGTAGTGGTCGCAATTTTGATGGTTCGCATGTATTCGCGTATGCAGTTTTAAAGTACAAATCGATTGGCATATTAGTAATTTATAAGAGTCCTCTTTATTCGTTACCTAAATTTAGATCGGAAGTTGAGAATTTATTTGAAGAAACTAAGCATATTTTAGGAGACAATATAGTTATATTAGGAGATTTTAATTTATGTTTGCAAGCTCTTAGAGAAGCTAAGGAGACTTATAGTCAGTGTTTAAAAACTGCCAACAGTTTTTGCAGTTCTGTTATTGCTAGAACTGTTGCTGCGAGCATTTTCGACAGTCGCAGTCGCAGCGAAAGCAAAAACATTTTTTTATCAGCAGCGCAGCGCTTCGGAAATCGACAACTTCGGCAGTTTTACGAATGCTAGAGCTGTTGCTGCGAGCCAGTGTTGCCAGGTGATGAGAGCCCGCATAGGCTAGATTTTCAGCAAAAATAAGCTAAAATAGGCTAAAAATTAAGAAATGCAACGAAACATATAAAATCATTAGGTTTTTAAAGTTTTTTATTTAAATAAGGTTATTTAACAAGTCGTCGACCTCGTCGTCGTCTTTTTCATTTGTATATTTATTGCTTGCCTGTATAAGGCTTAAATACTTTTGTGGCAAGCTATAAGAATGACAACATTCTTTATTTCTTCGCAATCCATATCTGTAAATAAAAAAAAATTATTTAAAAAAAATTATTATGATTTTAAAAAGTACAAACCTTATGCTTAATATTGAATTTAACGTGTTTAACTGCATTCTGTTGCGCAATTTCGTCTTAACAACGTTCATTTGACTGAAAGCGCGTTCCACTTCCGCATTTGACCACGGCAATGAAAGTATTGGAATGGCAAATAAAGCAAGGCAATTAAATGGGTTATTATTCCCTGCGTCTTTATATGCCAGTACCTCCGCCCACAATGCGACAGTGTCCGTTATGTTTTCCCATTTAATCAGATGAATTTTATCCATTTGAGATTTATATTCATCAATATTTGTGATTTTAAAATATTCAAATATTTTAATAAAATCAAATATATTTTTATTAGCTCGCAACATGTTTTCAACTGCAAATATGCATATCCCAAATACAAATTCTCAACTGCAATATGCGTGATATCCTCATTTAAAATGTCAATTTGTATATCTGGTGGAATAATTTTCTCTTTAAGAGAATTAATGCTTGTTATTAGTTCATTGAGTAATTTTGTCGATTCCGACCGTACGTTTTGAAATATTTTGTTAAGCTTTCGCATGTCGCTTAATATTGGCTTTAAAAATAACAAATATAACAAATTAACGTCATCGCAGTATAGCTCATGTAATATTTTGGCCTTATGACATTTTTCTTCTCCAGCAGCTAAAGCGAAGTGTAACTTTAATTCAGACCACTGATGTGTAATTCTTGTTACCGTAGGTTCTATTGATAGCCATCTAGTGTCGCAAACTCTGGGTATTTTTAAGGGCGTCTGCAAGAATTTAAATAGTCAGTTAATACAACCAATAAATGCAATCCGTATATTAAACAATACAAGAGTTAATAAACAAACAACAACAAATAATCTACCAATGACGAATACACGAATTAGATGTTAAATCTTTTAGAACATTGTTTGAACAAACACGATTTACAATTTTACTGCACACGTACATATATACCTGATCATTATTAATGCATTCTTATATTTTTTTATAATTTATTTGGCGTTGTGAGCTCTTCGAAAACCAAGAGTAGGTGTCGGATATTAGAAATTCCAATGCGTCCGGCATACTACTTTTGCACGCCTGATTCACAGCCAATTGGATGGAGTGACATACACATTTTATTAACATTAATGAAGGCACACTTTTTTTTAACTCTGTGTATACGCTCTTCTTGGATCCTGTCATTACATTGGCGTTGTCTGTTCCAAGGCCAATCATATTCGAAATATTTAAATCCTTTTTACTTAACTCCAGTTTTAAACTGTCGGCTATGGATAAAGCATCCCCGGACTCAATATTTATTAAACTTAGGAAAGTAGAAACCATACTTTGTTTTCTAATACTAAAGTAATTTATCACGATTCCTAAAGGTTTAAAAATCACACATATACAACGACAATTAATTTATGAACTTATACAAATATTTATACAAGTAAGGAAGATAAGTAATGTAATATTTACCAAGCAATTTAGCCACACTAATATCAGTTGACTCGTCCAGCAATAAGCTAAATTTCGATGATCCAATGTCCATCCGTAAGTCCTCCATGAAGTGCACTGCCAACACATTATTAATTATTTGGGTGCACTTCGTCCGCCCCAGCTGTATTTGTGCGGCAGCACCACACGCTTTAAATTTGTTAACGCACAGTCGCGACAAATGCTCCACAGGTAATATTGCCGAGTGCTCGGCCATGTACATACACAGCGCGGCTTCCTGCTCCTGTGTCTTCCAACATTTTGCAGGAAAACTTATTTTTCGCGACTGTACAATTGACGCCATTGATGTCAAGTGTTTTTTGGACGCCGCATGCTGCCTGATATCATAAACTTTTGCTGCTATTGTAGCCTTACAATAGCAGCAGTATGCTTTTGTTGCTTCAGCGGGCAATTTTCTAAGCCACTCTTTAAATTCACCGCTTTCCAGCCAAGCATCGCGGAATAATTGCTTATAAATTGTTTTTGGCATTTCTCTTTTTTAACTTTTTTAATTTCACCACTTTATTTCACAACTATAAATGAAAGATGTTGGTGATTGCACATCGCTCACGCATCAGCTTTCATATCGATGACAATATCGATTAGAAGAAAATTCACGATCATATGAATATATGAACAAGCTCCGATATTTTTATGCCATGAAACATTTTGGTGCTTCGAATACATTTATGGCTAGAAAATGCTATATGAATTTTCAAATAAGCTAGATTTATGGCTATAAGCTATTTGCAAATTTTATAGGCTATTCCGATTTTAAATATGCTAGATTTAGCCTGAAATAGGCTAATCTAGCAACACTTATGAAGATCCTAACAGAGATAAATTGAAAGAGAAAGGGAGAGAGGGCGAAAACTCACTGTAACACATCGTGCACTTACATACTATACATCTGTATATATATATGTGTAAATGCATATACCAGTAGGAAAAAAAATGCATTAAGCTACGGTGGAGCAAGCTCGACAGTAGGAGACCCTGTACTTTTTGAGTGCAAAGCGATCATTACAGATAGTTTCAGTTACAAAAAAATGTCATAGATGGCGACACTACTAAGATATCAGTTGCTTTTGCCCGTAACATTGTAAGTTCAATAACTTCCGCGTTTATCATCCGATTTGAATGAAATTTACAGGATAGGTTTGGACTATAGAGTGTGCTATACATACCAAATATCAGGCGCTAGCATCAAAGGAAATTTTGTATTTTAATTTGCGGGGGCGGAGGGGGCATGGCAAAAATCTAAAACAAACTCGTTCAATGCAAGACATAGATGTACATACATGCCAAATTTGGTCTCTCTAGCTCTTATAGTCTCTGAGATCTAGGAACTCAGAAAAGGCAGACAGACAGACAGACAGACAGACGGACATGGCTATATCGACTCGGCTGTTAATGCTGATCAAGAATATATATACTTTATGTGATCTGCCACGCCTTCTTCTGCCTGTTACGCACATTTGCACAAACGTAATAGACCCATTTGTACTTTTTTAAAGTACAGGGTCTAAAAAATTGAAATTAGTAAAATAAATTTATTAATAGTATTAACCTTATAATATGAAGTGAAAAAATATCGCTAAGCCGTACTTCTCTTCATACAACTAGCTATATTAATATCTACAATTAAAAAGTCATCGCCGAAAGTGCTTTCGTCATGGGATCCGTACATTGGCATGCCGGAAAGCCTATATTATTCTCTCATAACCTTTCCTAATCTTTCTTACTAGTTTTTGAGCAAAGATAAGTAATTGCCGGCAGCCACTGTACAGTGCGTGCGTTTCCAACTTCTAATAGTTGTTGTTGTATTAACTTCTAGTGCACAAAACAAACAACAGCATTAACTGACCTCACACGAAACCAAGTGTAAACTTACGGTAAAAATGTTTGATAGCGGTAGTCAGTGCCCATTTATGTATGTTGTTGTTATAATTTTGGATGGTTTGGCTCAGTGGTATTCGCTTTTGACAACTGTAACATAATACAGTCGTGGCCAAAAATATTATGCCGGCTATCATTAATAAACGTTACGTAAATTTTCCTTCAGACTATTTCAATTATGTCAACCAGTAAATAAAATTTTAATTAATTTATTATTTGTACAATACTCGAACTTAATATGTTTCGTTGGACAATTGTTAAAAATAAAAAGTTTTTTATTCCCTGTGGGGTATATTAAGTTTGTTCAAAAAAAGTATGTAATAGGAGGCGTGGAGACCCCATAATGTAAATATATTCTTGATCAGGGTGACAAGCTGAGTCGACGCAGAAGAAGTTTATGTTAAATTTTGGATGTCACGTTATAGCTAAAGCTACAGAATTAAGACTTGGCAAATATTTGATTATTTGCTTAATGCATGCATGCATTCATTTATACATATGCATGTAAGAGCGCGCTGTGTTTTTTATATTGAATACAATCTTTTATAGTTTGTAATGAACATTTATCTATTAATATATTAATAATAGGAAGGGGTTGAAATGGATGTTCAAAGGTCAAAATTGCTTGTTTTGAATTATTATATTTTTTGAACTATCTCAATCAAACTCACAGATTATGTAAAAATTTGGTCAAGATCTGACTATATATTATGTGCCGATCTTTGTTCAGCCAATTTTTAGTTGATATGTACGCCAAAAATAAAACCGAAAGTCTCAATTACATTCGGTACATTCAAGCACAGTTAAGAGCTGATAGCTATATACATCTAAAGGATGCCATAAGCAAGAAAAATGTGAGCATTGATCAACTCGGTGAGAAGGTAATCCTCCCATATACGTTGACTGGCTCAGCACGATATATGCATAAAAAGACGCAGGATGCAATGACGTCTTTTCTAAATTACGGTCGTCCAGACCTTTTTATTACATTTACCTGTAATCCCAAATGGAAAGATATAAAAAATGAGTTATTGCAAAGTCAAATACCTCATTATTATCATGATATTATTGCTCGGGTATTTCACTTGAAAGTTAAAGCTTTAATGTCTTTATTACCGACAGTAGAATACACTGTGGTAGTAGACAGCGCCACTAAATTTTCCATTAATTATATTTGTGTTTTGTATATGTGTTGTCTGTTTTATATTTAAAGGTATTAGCAACAATGAGCACGTAAATTTCAAACTAACTAGCTGAAAACATAAAAAAATTTTAGTGTATAGCATCAAATTAAATAAAAGAACAGGGTATAATATGTGTCACCCGGCACCTCTACTACCTACGCCATCCCACTTCTTGTATAATATGAATAAACATGTATGAAGATCCAAACAGAGATAACTTGAAAGAGAAAGGGAGAGAGGGCGAAAACTTACTCTAACACATCGTGCACTTACATATCTCTGTATATATGTATGAGTAAATGCATGTACCATTACGAAAACAAAAATATATCATTCAGTCGAGAGATCCCGACAGTAGAATATCCTGAGGTAGTAGAGAACGCCACTCAAATTTTATATTAATTATATTTGTGTTTCGTATTTGTGCTGTATGTTTTGTATTTAAAAGTCTAAGCAACATTGAGCACGTTATTTTCAAAATAGCTAAATAAAAACATAAAAAATCAATGCCAAATGTATAACAAAAAAAAATTTAAAAAAAAAATTAAAGAAATTAAGCATGCTTTTAGTGGGATTCGAACCGAGGTGCCCGGTTTGACTACGTGGCGGCAATACTATCATTTGAAAACTTGAAAGAGAGAGAGAGGCGAAAACTCACAATAACAACACATTAAATTAAAGAATTTAATAATTGCGGATATCTTCCGTGTTTATTATCCGATCTTGATCAAATTCTCACAATGCATCCATATATATTCAAGCATTGTTCGTGCTGAAGCTCAAATCTCTAGCTTGTTAATTGCTTGTTTTTATTTTGTGGGCGAAGGGGGCGTGGCATCCAAAATTTGAAATAAACTTGATCTGCGTGCACGTATAAGAAGTCTACATACCAAATTTGGTGCTTCTAGGTCTTACCATCTCTGAGATCCTTTCGTTCATACGGACGGACAGACAGACAGACAGACGGACAGACGGACATGGCTATATCGACTCAGCTTGTCGCCCTGATCAAGAATATATATACTTTATGGGGTCTGCCACGCCTCATTCTGCCTGTTACATACTTTTTTTTTAACAAACTTAATATACACCCTCATGGTATAAAAATGTATCATTCAGTAGCATAAGTATTGTGCGCCGCTCGAACTTGCTTTCGATTATATTATTATTTTAATTTTATACACACGCACAATCAGAATAAATTTATTAGACCGTAAATTTATTAGCCAATAATGATCAATATGATGCATTCCTCTATGAAGATTATATCATCTAATTAAAATTGCAGGCTACGCCTTTATACTGACACGTGGCAAAATGAGAGAGCGAGCATCTAAAGAGAACGAAGAAAGAGAGAACAAGTGCAAAATGAGAGCAATAAAGAAATGCAACAATGCATGTGTATTTGTGCATGCATTCACACATGAATTAAATACCAATACATGTACAATTGTGCGTATGTATGTATGCAAAAATATGCGTGTAAGGCGTGACGTATTTTGTTGTTGACTGTTTTATGTATTGGCAAACAAGCGCACATATTTTTGCGATCATATTGGCGTGATAAATACCCATATATCTTCATTGTTTATTATCCGATCTTAATGAAATTTTCAGCGTAGGTTTGGTCTCTTAATTCTGTAGCTGTAACATGGCTTTAGATGTAGCCTTTTTTTCGATTTGTGGTCAACGGGAACAGCGCATCTAAAATTTGAGAAAAACTTGTTCTGCGTGCAAGTATAAGAAGTCTTCATACCAAATTTGTTGTTCCAAGGTGTTACCATCTCTGAGATCTTGTTGTTCACACGAACAGACAGACGGATATAGCTATATCGACTCACCTTGACGCCCTGATCAAAAAATATATACTTTAAGGGGTCTGCAACGCCTCCTTCTGCTTGTTACATTTTTTTTTTTAACAAACTGAATATGCCCACAGGGTATAAAAATAATACTAAGTGAAGTGTAATTAAATCAAAAAATCAAGAAAAATTAATTTTGAAGAATTTCAAGTGACGTTGTGCGCAAATACTTTTGTCAGGTACTTATGGGATAAAAACATACTAAAGAAATATATATACATAGATATAAGTATGACAAGATATGTAAATCATAAAAATAATAATAATGCCGAAATTACTAAAAAATTATTTAAATAAATAAAATATATTTATTAATAATATTAACCTTATAATATGAAGTGAGAAAATATCGCTAAGCCGTACTTCTCTTCATACAACTAGCTATATTAATATCTACAATTAAAAAGTCATCGCCGAAAGTGCTTTCGTCATGGGATCCGTACATTGGTATGCCGGAAAGCCTATTATATTCTTTCAAAATATTTCCTAATCTTTCTTACTAAATTTTGAGACAAGATGAGTAATTGCCGGCAGCCACTGTACAGTGCGTGCGTTTCCAACTTCTAATAGTTGTTGTTGTATTAACTTTACAAAACAAACAACAGCATTAACTGACCTCACACGAAACCAAAGTGTAAACTTACGGTAAAAATGTTTGATAGCGGTAGTCAGTGCCCATTTATGTTGTTGTTTTCATTCTGGATGGTTTGGCTCAGCGGTATTCGCTTTTGACAACAGCTGCAACTTAATACAGTCGTGGCCAAAAATATTATGCCGGCTATCATTAATAAACGTAACGTAAATTTTCCTTCAGACTATTTCAATTATGTCAACTAGTAAATAAAATTTTAATTAATTAATTATTTGTACAATATTCGAACTTAATATGTTGTGTTGGACAATTGTTAAAAATAAAAAGTTTTTTATTCCCTGTGGGGTATATTAAGTTTGTTCAAAAAAAGTATGTAATAGGAGGCGTGGAGACCCCATAAAGTAAATATATTCTTGATCAGGTTGACAATCTGAGTCGACGCAGAAGAAGTTTATCTTAAATTTTGGATGCCACGCCCCCCTCGCCCACAAATCGAAAAACATTATAGCTAAAGCTACAGAATTGAGACTTGGTAATTATTTGTTTAATGCATGCATGCATTCATACACACATATGCATGTAAGAGCGCGCTGTGTTTTCTAAATTGAACAAAAATTTTTTTAATTTGTAATGAACTCTTATCTATAAAAATAATAGTCATTTAATTTTCAGCAACTTTTCGCTTCGCGTATACATGTTAAGTAATTATTAGTAGAATAAATTAAAATCTATATATATAAAACTCTTTGTCTTCACTGATTCACTGACTGATTGACTCATCACGCTGAAGGCCAAACGGGTTAAGAATTCGATCTGAAATTTTCACTCAACAAATCTGAGACATAATTATTGTGCAAAAAGACGTGATTTTTGATATTTCTACTGGAAGGGGCTAAAGTGGATGCTCAAAGGTCAAAATGGCTTGTTTTGAATTATCATATTTTTTGAGCTATCTCAGTCAAATTGACATTCAGTTATACATTATGTGAAAATTTGGTTAAGATCTGACTACTACAATATGTTGCTGCGATAGGAACAATTAAATGCAACTTAATATTTTGTATGAAGATCTTTGTTGTTTTTTGAGTTATCTCAGCCAAACTCACTGATAATGTATTTCATATTTATTGTTTCATTTTGAGAGAGTTTGGTTCAAATCGGATGCTATAAAAATAAAATAAACTTGCAGCACATGACACTCTTACTCGCTCTTGCTTCAATATTACAATAGCAGTTTTAAGCAGCGAGCAGCGGAAATGTAAATGCTCTATATTATATGCCGATATTTGTTCAGCCAATTTTTAGTTGATATGTGCGCCAAAAATAAAACCGAAAGGCTTAAATACATTCGGCACATTCAATCACAGTTAAGAGCTGATAGCTATATACATCTAAAGGATGCTATAAGCAAGAAAAATGTGAGCATTGATCATCTCGGTGAAAAAGTAATCATCTCATCTACGTTGACTGGCTGAGCACGATATATGTATAAAAAGACGCAGGATGCAATGACGTCTTTTCTAACTTACGGTCGTCCTGACCATCTTATTACACTTAACTGTAATCCCAAATAGAAAGATATAAAAAATGAGTTATTGCCAAGTCAAACACCTCATTATCATCATGATATTATTGCTCGGGTATTTCACTTGAAAGTTAAAACTTTAATGTCTTTATTAATCAATATAACATTCAGTCGGGAGAGCCCGACAGTAGAATACCCTGTGGTAGTAGACAGCGCCACTAAATTAATTATATTTGTGTTTTGTATATGTGTTGTCTGTTTTATATTTAAAGGTATTAGCAACAATGAGCACGTAAATTTCAAACTAACTTGCTGAAAACATAAAAAAATTTTAGTGTATAGCATCAAATTAAATAAAAGAACAGGGTATAATAAGTGTCACCCGGCACCTCAACTACCTACACCATCTCGCAAACGTCTTGAAAGAAAAAGGAGAGAGGGCGAAAACTCCTAACATCGTGCACTTACATACATCTGTATATATGTATGTGTAAATGCATATACCAGTAGGAAAACAAAAAAAATATCATTCAGTTGGGTAGGCCCGACAGTAGCATAAGTATAGTGCGCCGCTCGAACTTGCTTGCGATTATATTATTATTTTAATTATATACACACGCACATTCAGAATAAATTTATAAGACCGTTATAAAAATTACGTTTTATAATAATTTATATTGAAGCAAATCGTTACAATTAATTAACACGCCAGCGCATTCGAAACTCAGTGCTCAGTGCCCAGTTATGTTGTTATAATTCTGGATGGTTTGGCTCAGCGGTATTCGCTTTTGACAACAGCTGCAACTTAATACAGCCGTGGCCAAAAATATTATGCCGGCTATCATTAATAAACGTAACGTAAATTTTCCTTCAGACTATAGTAATTATGTCAACCAGTAAACAAAATTTTAATTAATAAATTATTTTTTGTAACTTTATATTTAAATTTCCGGTCGCGGAGCGGTGCGTGGCAATGCAAGATATAGATGAACGTACATGTCAAATTTGGTGTCGCTAGCTCTTGTACTCCCTCATATCTAATAACACAAAAAAGAGACAGACGGACATGGCTATATCAACTCGGCTGTTGGTGCTGATCAAAAATATATATACTTTATGGGGTCTGCCACATCTCCTTCTGCTTGTTACTCACTTTTTTTGCCCAAACGAAATGGACCCTTTTGTACTTTTAGTAACCTTTATAAACAAATCAATATTTGATTGCAGAAACATAATTTTGTTAACCATGTCTTCAGTGGTGCCAATTTTGCAGCGTTTTTCAGCTATTAAGTTTCTAGCCACCGAAAAAGGGCTTTTGGATGCTAAACTGATTTGTTATTTGTCAACACTGCAGAATATTAAAATCTTCAATGTATGCTTTGTAACACTTTGATATGTTTGAATTTTATTATTTATAATGGTGGCTAATAATTGGAAAAAGTTGAATCTTTTCTTTCCTTTCTTCGAGGTTTTTGACAGTTTGTTTCTTTTGTTTTACGGTAAATAAAAATAAACTTTCACTTTGTATTTGTCAAAATAGCAAAAATACAAAATTATGATTTTTTTTAAAATTGGCTTCAACTATTTTATCTTAATATATTTTTTGTACTATGTCGATATTACTGTTGTTGATATTTTTATATCCTTGCAGAGGGTATTATAATTTTGTCACGAAGTTTATAACGCATTAAAGGAGGCGTGTCCGACCCCATAAAGTATATATATTCTTGATCAGGGCGACGAGCTGAGTCGATATAGCCATGGCCATGATATAGCCATGACTGTCTGTCTGTTTCTATGCAAACTAGTGTCTCAGTTTTGAAGCTATCTGAATGAAACTTGGTACAGACTCTTCTATTTGCTGCCCGCAGAAGAACGGGGTCTCCTACTGTCGAGCTTGCTCCACCATAGCTTAATGCACTTTTCTAATCATAAAATAATTAATTTTAATTTAAGTATTACTATTTGCCACACTCTTTATTTTATAACCAAAATATTTTAAAGGAGAAAATAAACCAATGTTCTCTATCTAACTACCGCACATGACATACTTATCATGACGCTCTGCTCATGCCATCAAATGCAACTCTAATAATAACTCACTGTTTAGTATGTAAACTGCACACCAAAACATTGTACAGCGAGTGAGCTGCACACGCACAGCATATACGCTACAGTCTGTCAAACAAATTCGCTGCAACAATTACGTTATTGTAATACCCAATATGAAAATTATTTGTCATATATAGATGCTAATAACTTATACGGTTGGGCCATGTGTCAAACATTGCCCACAGCGACGGTGGCTCGAACCCTATATTCAGCTAGACAATAAACATAGAAAATCGGCCAAAAATGAATTTGAAAAGAACTTTTTTAAATTAATGAACAATGCGATATATGGTAAGACAATGGAGAATGTAGAAAAAGGAAGAAACATTAAATTAGTTTCAGACCATCGGTCTAAGCAGAATTCCCCAGGTTTCAGACAGCTGGTTGCCATGAATAATTTTCATAGTTTGAGTTTATTTGGAGATAATTTAGCGGCAATAGAACATACAACATCACGTGTTACTTACAATAAACCAAT
The DNA here is from genome assembly GCA_037043535.1 of Drosophila putrida. NCBI lineage: Eukaryota > Metazoa > Arthropoda > Insecta > Diptera > Drosophilidae > Drosophila > Drosophila putrida. The sequence goes on from JBAMBI010000895.1 coordinate 43,368, forward strand.
TTACATCGGAGTAACAGTTTTAGAATTATCAAAATGGTTAATGTATGATTTTTATTATAACTTTTTGTCGGTTAAGAGTCCCTCGACTGGGGTTGTTTATATGGATACAGACTCATTCATTACATCTTCAACTGATGATGTGTATGAACTAATGAAAAAAAATCCAGACCGGTTTGATACATCAAATTATGCTCCTTCAAATTCTTTTAATATAATACCAGCTAACAACAAAGAATTAGGATTATTTAAAGATGAAAATGCTGGAAAAATAATGACTTCATTCGCAGGGCTTAAGGCTAAAGCCTATTCATACAAAATTGAGAATGATAGCACTAATGACATTGAAGTTAAGAAAGTTAAAGGCGTCAAGGGTAGCGTAATTAAAAATCTTAGCCATTCTGATTATATTGAATGTATCCGAAAGCGAAAAACATATTATGGGGAACAAAGAGTTATTAGAAGTAGAAGTCACGAATTGTATACTGAAATAGTAAATAAAATAAGTCTTAATTATAAAGATGATAAAAGATTTATAGCAAACGATTCGGTTTACACAATGGCTTGGGGGCATTATGGTATTCCTAAGTAGTATCAAGCTAAATTTATACTTAAAATATTTATAATTAAAGCAATTTGTAAAAATCTGTAAAACATGTAAAAAAACAAAATAAGAAATAAAGTATTTTTAATATATTGTTTATTAGTTAAAATAGAATAAACCATTTGTAAATTTAGATTAAGTTAACATTTGCAATAAATGAACTTTTAAAATGTAATCAAACGATTGTTGTGTTTTTATTTCAATAAATTTTTTCTATCAATCCAGGAATTATGTGAATCATCAAATCCTAACCATTTTACAAGTATTTTACTGTTTTTTGATTTTATAATTTTTTCCACCAAGTAAGCATTTTTATCCTTTACTTTTTGAAGTTCTTCTTCATAAAAAGATCCCTTTATAATTTCATTCTTATAATCTTTAAGCAGGTAAGTAACTGGTAAAGTTGATTTAATTTTAATTATTTTAAAGATTTCAGTGGTCCAGCTCGATTCGTACCCTTTAGCAAATATCCCCTTGTATTTACTAATTCTGACGTAATCACCAACCGAATATTTGTGTTTAGGAAAAATCTTAGGTTGATTGTATACCGACTCTAAAATAAATTGCTCATTTCTTTTACACACATCAACAGGCATCATTTTAATAGTTCTATGATATGTATTGTTATACTTATAAATTAATTTGGGTAACTTTGTAATCCACCTGTAATTACCTTGATAACTAAACATTTTCCACATAATATTCTTAAGTGTTCTATTGAATCGCTCACAAATCGAAGCCTTTTAGTGTGAATGGTTTATACTCAACTCGTTCATTAAACTACGAAACTGTTTATTAAAAAATTCTTTTCCTTGATCGCTTTGAATACTTTTAGGAATTTTCTGTGATGTTTTAAACACGTTTCTTATTGCTGTGACAATATCGGATGCCGTCTTATTCCTTACAGGTTCAGCATAAGAATATTAAGAAAACGTATCAATAACAGTTAGCAGGTATCTATATCCATCATTGTGCTTATAAAATGTATCATCTCAACTAAATCAATCTGCCAGGTGTCATCAATTCCCTTTTGAACAAATTTCTTCCTTCTAAAATTCCAATTTTCAGTACGCATAATACAGACTATGATCTAAACTTATCCTGCAAATTTCGTCGAAATCGGATGATAAACGCGGAAGTTATTCAACTAACAATGTTACGGTCAAAATCAACTGATATCTTTGTAGTGGCGCCATCTATGGAAATTTTTTGAAACTGAAACAATCTGTAGTGATCGCTTTGCACTCAAAAAGTACAGGGTCTCCTACTGTCGAGCTTGCTCCACCGTAGCTTAATGCATTTTTATTTCTCTATTCATCTTTTTAGACCCAGTACTTTAAAAAAGTACAAATGGGTCTATTACGTTTGTGCAAAAAAAAATGTGCGTAACAGGCAGAAGGAGGCGTGGCAGACCCCATAAAGTATATATATTCTTGATCAGCATCAACAGCCGAGTCGATATAGCCATGTCCGTCTGTCCGTCTGTCCGTCTGTCTGTCCCTTTTTTGAGTTCCTAGATCTCAGAGACTATAAGAGCTAGAGACACCAAATTTGGCATGTAGGTTCATCTATATCTTGCATTGAACGAGTTTGTTTTATATTTTTGCCACGCCCCCCTCCGCCCCCGGAAATCAAAATACAAAATTTCAAAGTCAAATTAAAAGAGCCCATTTAATGCCAGCGTTTTCATTTTTGGTACACATATTATTCACTATTGTCCAAATCTGTCCTGAAAATTTCATCCTGATCGGACCGAAAACAGACAGTATACAAATGTTTGAAATTTTCAAATTTAAACACCTGGCTCTTATATACTAAAAGAGTTAGAGGCGCCAAACTTGGTAAGTTGGCTCATCTATATCGTGCCCAAATCAAGTTGGCCTTAGAATTTCGCCACGCCTCCCACCGGGCCCGAAAATTCCAAAATTAAATTTAAAATTGAGAATTCACATTTTAAAGGCGAATAACAAGAGGGGGATCAATGCTAGCGTCTTAAGTTTTAGTAACATATAATAAACATAATAGTCTGAATATGTCCTGAAAGTTTCATCCCGATCGGTCAATAAACACGGCAGTAATTAATCAACAAACAAAATAAGTCACTTTGGCAACTGAGTCTATCTTGTCATGGCAGAAAATAGTGACAAAAGAAATAAAATATTGTGATTAAATTATATATTGACTTTTATCACCACACTATAACCTTCTACAATGGCTCACATTGTAGAGCGACTGCATTTCGCGTGATCAGTCAAAAGTTGAGAGTTCAACTCCCGTTGGTTACATTTTCTTTTCTAGTTTTATTTTATTTTTATTAATTGTCCCATTATTTTATTATATTTGTAAAGCATTTTCAAAATCTTTTATCATTAATAGTGTTAATAGGAATTTTATTCTAAAATTGAATATTGCTTATTAGACCCAGTACTTTAAAAAAGTACAAATGGGTCTATTACGTTTGTGCAAAAAAATGTGCGTAACAGGCAGAAGGAGGCGTGGCAGACCCCATAAAGTATATATATTCTTGATCAGCATCAATAGCCGAGTCGATATAGCCATGTCCGTTCTCTATTCATCTTTT